>JAVIWB010003121.1:0-42151 GCA_031893035.1 Dermolepida albohirtum
AAGGGTTTTTCAGTAGGGACTTGAGAACTTTTAATTCAATTTATGAACGCACCTTTTCACTAATCATCGAACTGTCACTGTCAATTTTTTAGTAAACTTAACATTTTCATCATGGTACGATAAAGTACACGAACGAACAACGTCTGCAAATTATAAAAATTTACTACAGAAATTCGGAGTCGGTGACCGCTACTTTAAAAGCGTTAACTCCGATTTTCGGTCGTAATTCTCGCCCTAGTAGACAGGCAGTAACAAGTTTAGTGCAAAAATTTGAGTCTACATATTCGTTGTGTGATGTTGCCGTGCCAGTGAGACAACGGGTTGGTTGAAGTGTCGAAAATATCGCTGCCGTTGAAACGTCCGTAGCAAATGATCCAAATCAGTCAATTCCACGGCGTTCTCAAGAGTTGGGCATCGCCCAGACCACTTTATGGCGAATTTTGCGTAAGGATCTTGGTTTATACCCGTACAAGATCAAGCTGACTCAAGAATTGAAGCCGATGGACCATTTGAAGCGACGTACCTTCTCCGATTGGGCTCTGGAAAAGATGCGCCAAGATGATCAATTTCATCGCAAAATCATTTTCAGTGACGAAGCTCATTTTTGGCTCAATGGGTTCGTCAATAAGCAAAATATGCGTTATTGGTCGGGTGAAAATCCACATATGCTTCATGAAACACCACTTTATCCACAAAAAATAACTGTTTGGTGCGGTTTGCATGCCGGCGGCGTCATAGGGCCGTATTTTTTGTCGATGATAATGATCGTCACGTTACTGTGAATGGTAATCGTTATCGCGCTCTGATTATTGATTATTTTTGGCCCGAATTGGAAGATATGGACTTGGACAACATGTGGTTTCAGCAGGACGGTGCCACAAGCCACACAGCACACGTTACAATCGATTTATTGAAGAGTAAGTTTAATGAGCGTGTTATTTCAAGAAATGGACCAGCCGATTGGCCGCCTCGTTCGGGATATTTAACGCCTCTAGACTTTTTTCTTTGGGGCTACGTCAAGTCATTGGTCTATGCCAACAAGCCGACAACGTTGAAAGAGCTCAGAACCAACATTCAACGCGAAATAGCAGCCGTTTCGGCCGAATTGTGTGGCCGTCATCGAAAATTGGGTCCAACGAATCGACCGCTGCAAACGTGCCCGCGGTGGCCATATAAACGAAGTCGAGTTCCATTCATAAATGTTTTGATTGTACTTCAACCCGATAATAAAGTTTTTGAAATATCTCAAATGGTCTGCATTTTATTTTGAAAAAAAGTTGTCAAGTCCTTATTGGAAAACCCTTTACAATTTGTTTTCAATTTAAACAACTACTCCACATAAATAATTATACTTTTATCATTCATTGACAAAATAATTCAACTCATAAAATATTTGGAAACAGGTATTAAACAGCTTCTGTGTTATAAAACAAATTATCGCTGATAAACTGTTTCTACTTATTAGCATTTAACTCTTGCGTTACAGTTTCATGCCCATGGCAACAACGGTAATCTATTTGTGCTTATCAGCATTTTTTTCCCTTCTAGTTCAAAGTTTCAAGGCTAAAGTGTTAGCAGCGTTTTACGTTTTAATAAAAAAATATTTGATTATTGTGTGAATACCAACGTTCACACATGTGGTACCTGCGCAGAGACGTTCACGAGGAGGGACAGCTTAATGCGTCATCGCAAGAGACCCCATCCTCTGAAATGTTACACACCACCTTCTAAGAGGAGCAAGCTGTTAACGAGTTGTGGTGGCTCTGAGGTAGGGTTAAGCTGTTGTGGACAAAGATTTTCTAATACAGCTCTGTGTAGAGGACATCTTCGTTCGCAGCAGCATTTATCGAATAATGCTGTTATGTTAGAGGGTGGAGTATACGAAATTGCAAGCAGTTTTCGAAAACGCGTCGCATCATATAGAATTTCTGGTCAACAAAATTCTGATATACAAACTTTTTTGGCAGAATCTAAATTACGATTGTGCCAGCTGATTAAAAATGTCGTTGATCGGGTAGTTACTGGTGTGAAGATGCAATTTCAGTTATTTGCTCGCTATGTGAAACCTCAGGCAGACGAGCAAATAGTTGAAGTAAAATCATTCAGCACTAGGTATACCATTGTCACACAGTCGACAGACGTTGATGATATTTTTGATCAGCTGGCTAGTGTACTTAAAACAAAATCCGAGGAGTTCCAAGAGAGAGACTCTGGGTGGGCGTTAATTTCAGTATCACATTTAGAAATTTATATTAATTTTTTTACGCCCCTCAGTGGATCCTCGTACTTGGAACTACCTGCTTCAATAGAAAATAAGAAGGCATGCATCAACATTCAAAATAATGATGATGCGTGTCTATCTTGGTGTTTAACGGCAATACTCCACCCTGTAAACGTACATGCAGAAAGGGTTGTTTCTCTCGAAATTCAATACCTCAAACTTTTCAGCCGACAATGTATACAACATGCCTCTCCAAAATAAAGCCGTCTTGACTTTTTTAAAGATGAGAACGCCAGTATTGTTATGAGTGAATTCGTTGGGTTGCGCGCTAAAATGTACGCTTTAGAGGTTGAGGGTAGACAATTTAAAAAAAATAAAAGTTTTAAAAAGAGCGTTGTTAAGAATGAAATCAGTTTAGAGGATTACAAAAATTGCTTATTCAAAAAAATTTGGTATACGAATGTCAAAATTTATTTAAATCCCGATCACATGAGATTTCTACTGTTGAACAAAATAACTTCACCCTTTGATGATAAACGGTGGATTGGTGGGGATGGGATACATACTTTAGCTTGGGGTCATCACAACATCGATGAATAGGAGGATGGCGTACTGAACAGGTAATTATTGATTTCTATACATAAATTAACATTAGTAATTATTTTTTATTTCTATAGCTTCGTGACCGCCTACGCCGAGAATACCTTTCCCACCAGGAGGAAATCTTTATTTATAAATAGACGTAAGTTTGAACACATTTAGTTTTAAATTATTATTAGTGTTTTAAAGTTGTGACAATAACATATCGTATAATTATTTTTCTATTTAGTTTTATTTTTATTAATTTTTTTCCTTGTTGGAGTTAATAAAAATATGGCTAACAACAATTACAACGAATTCATTGGTAATGCCTTAAAAATTAATGAAAAAGCGATCGTTAAAGAAAAACAACTGGTCGGTCAATCTACTTATTTACTAAATAAAAGTGGGTTTAAATGGATAGTCATAGGTCTAAGTCCTGCTGCTGGTTTTGAGCCAATCATTCAAATTCGCTCATCTTCTTCACAACAGATGAGTGGGATGAATTTTGCAAAACTGAGGGATGTAGTCCCAATCATGAGATGGAATGTAGTACGTATAAAGACATACGAGTGATTCGTCTCAAGTGTCGTGATCAACAAATTGTTTTATCTCAAGACACATACAACAACATATTCAACTTGATGAAATTATTACATAAAAAATTATCTATTCTCAAGAGTACGGATTTTGTTCAATTCTATAATTCGACGATGCGAGCGTGTGTTCATATGCTTGGTGCTATACACAGCAATATAAAGACATTATTAGCTTATAATATTACTTCTTTAAATGCTTTGTATATAGATGAAATTTTATACCTACATTACAATATTTTACATTTCGATGTAGAAGTAATGACGTTAGGTTAATTTAAAAATATAGTTTACTTTTAATTTTATATTACAACCATGCTCAGATGTATTAGACATCCCAGGTAAAAACCCCTATTCTCGGTATTATCCAAGTCTGACGGAATTTAACCGTAAAAATACTACATGGTATTTACAGAAATGCGTTTTTGAATACCCTAGTTAATCCCCTATTGAAAAGAATAGGTGGAAAGGGGAAATTGTGGATTTTAGAAATTTAGTGTCATTCTAGGAGTGTGTGAGCAACGTGCGTTTGTGAGTTTGTGGTAGAGATCAATTAGATTATCCTATTTTTTCACGTTGTGTCAGTTATTTGTTGAAGAAAAATGCCTAAAACACGTGAGTTGTCGGTAGGGGAACGCACCCAAATAGTGCTACTGCATTCCCAGAAGTTATCAATAGCTGCAATTGCAAAAAAAAATGTTCGCGATGTGCAGTCCGTACAACCATTAGTCGCTATCAGGAGAGTGGGTCGTTTGTTAACAGACCAAAAAGTGGCAGAAAACCCTGTACCTCGATTAGAGAAGACAAAATTTTACAAAGACTGGCTCTCAGTGATAGGAAAACACCGTCGAAACAGCTCGCCAGTGAGCTGAAACAGCGTTATCGCGTAACAGTTTCTGCGCAAACAGTGAGAAGGCGTCTCCAGCGTGCTGGTTTACGAGGGTGTAAAGCGCGATGTAAACCGCTTTTAACTGACGCTCATAAAAAGAAGCGGTATTTATGGGCCAAACAACACGAAAATTGGACAATCGAGAAGTGGTCGAAGATTCTTTAGTCTGATGAACCGAATATCCAGGTATGTAAGTACATCTTCATGACTAATATTCTTATCGTTGTATGCAATTCAGTCTACATGTAACATTAAACAAAATTAATCCTATCTAAGTGCTAACTTTCTTCTTTTGCCTGGCAGCTTTGGGGACTACCTGGGACGCTAGGCAAGGGGAAGCTTATGAACCACAATGTATCATTCCCACAGTAAAATTTGGAGGTGGTAGTATCATGGTTTGGGGTTGTATGTCTGCATACGGTGTTGGAGAAGTGTACCTGTGCGATGGATAGCCAACGCTATTTAGCCATGTTGGAGGAAGTATTAGAACCGTCTGTGCTAAAACTATTCGACCAGGATATTCCACAATACATTTTTCAGCAAGATAATGCGCCCTGCCACAAATCGGGAGCTGTAATGCGTTGGTTCGAGGAAAACACAGTGGAGGTATTGGATTGGCCGCCACAAAGTCCCGATTTGTCGCCCATTGAAAATTTGTGGCGTATCTAAAAACTAACATCACAGAACATAAATGCCTGTCAAAAGCAGAATTATCAACAAAAATTCGCGAAATATGGGCTGCAATACCACCGACAGAGTGTTACAATTTAGTAGCAAGTATGCCTCGATGAGTGCGAGCTGTCATTAAGGCCAAGGGCGGAGCGACAAAATATTGATACATTGTACTATATTACTAAATAACACTTTGTACACAATTTTCAGTTTTATTTTCCTCACCTCTCTTTTGACTAAACTATATAAACTATATATGTATGTATGTACAAAATTCGTAATGTGTCTAATACATTTGAGCATGTTTGTTTGTATATAAATATGCTAAATAAAATAAGATTTTCTATACTTACTTCTTTTATTTTAGTTGTATACAGCAGGTAAAGACACAGTTTTAAAAAATTATTTCACAATATTACGTAATAGTTCTAGAATATACAAATAACATGCGTAGGACACGATTTTAAACTTTCCAACAGGTTTCAACAGGTTCAATGCTGATATACCATGAATTATAATGCAATATTATCAAATTACCACAGAACAGGTTCAATAGCGATATTTTACGGGTAAACAGGTCTACCTGTGTCGTATATTTATTTTAACAACTTGTTGTTCAAACCTCGTATACTGTGGCATCTTGTATATTAGGTTCGCCACTATCAGTATGAAATTAAATATACAGTATGGAATACTGTGCGCATCGTGAGTCTTGGTACTCCTAGTTAATTCAAAGTATGTGTCATGAATCTCGGTTCTCCTAGGTAAGTAAATTACTAAATTGCTTCTCGTCATATTGCGTTCACCATTTTTACTATAAAATTAAATATACAGTCTGGAATATTAGTAAATAACATACAGTCTGTAAGCTTATTGTTGCCATCTTGATTTACAATATTTTTGGACTACATCCTGTTTTTAGGCGCCATCTTGTTTTTAAAATTTAATCCCCATTTTGTTTTTTGAAAATTTATGGCCATTTTAACTAGGAGCCACCATACGCACCTCGTATATTTATTTTAACAGCTTTTTTGATCAAATCTCGTACATTGTAGAGTCATATATATTGGATTCACCATTTTTAGTATTAAATTAAATATGCAGTCTGGAATATTATCATACAGTCGTCGTTTATTGCCGTCGTCTTGATTTACATTTTTTGAACGGCATCTTGTTTTGAAAATATGAGCGCCATTTTGTTTTTGAAAATTTCAGGCCCTTTAAACTTTGGGCAGCCATCTTGCTATTGAAACTTTTTGACCAAACCTCGTATATTTATTTTAACAACTTTTTGATCACACCATGTACATCGTGACGTAGACAGAGGGAGCAGGAGGAGGTGACGTCACCAGTGAAGTCACCAAGTCGACGTCATGTGACGTCATCGGTGATGTCACTTCCGGCGGTGGCGGTGGTCCCGGAACCGGCTAATTCCCTCTACTGTAGTCAAATATTTGGTACAGCCTTTGGCGCGGAGAGTTGGAGCATTATCGTGATGGAGGAACCAGGTGTCCATTCTCGACTTTGGCCGCAGGTTCTTCGGAGTCATGATGTTGTTCACATACCGAGATTGTTCCTTATTAAACTGTTTTAGAATTTCCCGGCACCAAGTCACGCGTCGTGTCATCTGCTCTTTAGTCAGTCGATGCGGCACCCAGAGAAAACAAAGTTTCTTCACGTGCAAAGGATCATGCAGAATCAAACGAATTGCTAGTACATTTAGGTCTGAAGTACCCTCTAATCTGTTGATAGGTCACTCGCCTGTCCTCGCCAAGCATTTTCCACCTGAATATCGTTGTGCGATGTGGATAAACATCACCTAGTGCAAGAGTCATTTTTTCGAAGCACTGGTCTATGTTTAAACCACGCACGAAATTATAACGCAAAACTACATGGCGCGGCGGCTACTATGCACGTATGAACATGTCTTAACATACAGCAACAAGCAGCTTCCTACGATTCATTGTTGCGTCATATTGCAAAACTTTCCTAGTACCCTTTGTATGACAGGAAGCACATTCACTTTGAACAAACCGCAATTGGTAGTGAAAATTATTTACACATGTGATTTTTATTATCATGACGATTGCATAATAATTGCTTTATATTATCAAATCACCTAAAAAAAAGATACTTTTATCAATTATTTCAAAAATCATTTGTCTTTCTCTTTACATCATTAAACCACTACAAAAATCATTGCTCCATAATGTATTTTAATAACAAGCTCAAAGTATTTAAAATTTATATAAAAACAAATTTGGTGAAACTCAGAAAGCATAAAAACAACACTATTTATTGTTAAATTTAATAGACAAAAATCAAATGATAAAATCTTAAAAACTAGATTTTTTACATTCAATAAAAGAATTGTTAAGATTTTCATTTGATTTATATATATATATAGGTAAAATCAGGAATATATATATATATATATATATATATAAGATGACAGGATATCAAATTAAATTACTGTATTTATATTGCTACCAAATGCTATACTGTATTATATACCTACCTGTAAACCGGTAAATAACAAATGTTAAAGCTACCTACGTAAGTTACCTAAGTGTAAACTTTTAAACTTAAGGATGACGAAATAAATATGATATATTAGCTGTTAGAACAATAACAAAAACCAGCGGTAAAATACGAAGAATATAACGGTACCGGAACCGTAGAAAAAACGAACAAATAACAACGGCAAAATACAAGGAATAACAGTATCGGAATCGTAGAAAAGACAAACTTCATAAGTCAAAACATTATTTTATCTGTATTATACGTGGCACATGTGTGCATAATACACATGCTCTGCATAATGAATAAACATTGCCTCCCTCCTTCGTCCAACACAAAAATGTATTCAACGATAAAGCGAGAACGCGTCTATCTCGCATGTCTACAACAAAGTTCCCAGAGCGTATAGACAAACGCTTGCCACCACGGCGATTTGCCGTTTCGAAAAGCGGTTTTACAGAATGAACAAGGGCGTTTTATCTAAAGAGATTATTTTGAAAAACGATACAATTATTTTCCTTAAAAATTTCAATGTTTTGTAACTAAAATTTTACAGATCAACTTTTGTAATATACGTAATAGGCAAAAATGTTTATTCAAGAACTGTTAAGTAAACTCTTTCAATAGTTTAAATTAGATTAGATTATTCGTAATAACTGCTTCCTGTGTTACAAACAAGATATATCTAAATTGAAACCAGCTAGACGTATTAGAAAATGTTTCTACATGTTCCGTAAGTACCACCTACCCACACCTTTTATATGATCTTTACACGTTTCTTATTATATATATACGGTGGTCAAAAATTCACGGATAATCGTCAAATTTCAATTAATTCCGAGTCGACAATTATAAAGCCCACAAGATCGTCAATGTTGACCATGTGCGACAAAAAATATTTCAAATTTTTGAAATTTTTTGCGGGAAACCATATTTTTTACTGTCAAATAAAAACTTATAAAACACTATGTTGACATAATCTCTTTATGCCAATATTTTGCCTTATTAAATATTTCTTTAACTACTTTTTTATGTTAAAATGTTAAAATTTGTCGCCATTTGTGCAGTAAAGTGTTGGCAACCCTAAAGAAAAAAACAAATCGACAGCTGACAGTTTAGGGTTAGTAAAAATGGAGCGTTACACGATAGAACATCATGTCTTCATTATTGAACAATATTTCAAAAATAATGAAAGCTTGGCGGCCGCAATTCGAAAATTTCTTACAAAAAATGGTCGGAATAGTATTTTAACTTCGTCAACTGTGAAGAGATTAATTGAAAAATTCAGGGAGACTGGATCCGTTGGAGACGCCAAACACACTGGTCGTCCAAAAACAAGCCGCTCAAATGTCAATATTGAAGCAGTGCGTGACAGTATCGGTGACAATCCTGAAACCTCAATTCGGCGTTATGGACAAGAATTGCAAATTTCAAGAAGCTCTCTACAGCGTATACTCACTAAAGATCTGTGTCTCCATGCTTACAAAATTCAATTAACACAACAATTGTTCGTTGAATGGATTATTGAACATCAACAAATGGAGTTAAGTTTAGTAAGCGATGAAGCACATTTTCACCTTGATGACTTTGTTAATCGCCAAAATTGCCGCTTTTAGGGTTTTTTTACATGTGATTGTCGAAAAACAAATGCATCCACAACGTGTCACTGTTTGGTGTGGATTTTGGGCTGGATGCATAATTGGACCATACTTTTTTGACAATGAGGCTGATCAAACAGTGACTGTTACTGGTGCTCGATATCGCGACATAACAGATCTTTCTGGCGAAATTGGATGATATTGATGTGGCCAATATGTGGTTTCAGCAAGACGGTACCACATGCCATACAGCCCGTGAAACAATTCAATTACTGCGTGAGATATTTCCAAGTCGTGTACTCTCTCGTTTAGGTGATCAGCATTGGGCCCCTAGATCGTGTGATTTAACACCACTAGATTTCTTTTCATGGGGTTATTTGAAATCACA
The DNA here is from genome assembly GCA_031893035.1 of Dermolepida albohirtum. Taxonomy (NCBI): domain Eukaryota; kingdom Metazoa; phylum Arthropoda; class Insecta; order Coleoptera; family Scarabaeidae; genus Dermolepida; species Dermolepida albohirtum. The sequence continues at coordinate 9,464 of JAVIWB010003121.1, forward strand.
GGTCTATGTTAACAAGCCCACAACCACCCGTGCATTAAAGGAGGAGATTCAACGCTGCATCAACGAAATTCAGCCACATTTATGCATAATAGTCATGGAAAATTTCGACAAATGAGTGCGTATATGCATGCAAAGCCATGGAGGCCAATTACCCTATGTGTTATTCCATAAATAACCCTATCCTATGTACATTATGATTCAATAAAAAAATAACAAAAGACTAAAAACTGTGTTTTCTATTTAAATCAAACCTTGCGTTAATTTTGGGACACTTTTACATATGATAACCTTGGCCCAAAATAATTTCTGTAATTTAATAATAACTATTTGTCAAGTTTTGATGTTTGTCAGTTTAACGTACCTCATGTACATTTTCAAATGAATACGCTGTAATGTATATGGTATATGGGTTTTGCAATGGAAATGCGCACTTGATAAAAAACGAATATGCAATACGGTGTCTACACAGTCAGCGGAGATTTCATGAAAAGAAGGAATTTTGGATATTGTTCATCAGGATCCTACTTACAACATTAGACAAATAGATTAGGAAAGGCAACATTCCAAGCAAGACAACAGTTCCTTCCGTGCTTATGGAAAGCCTTTTAAAACTGTTTCATGTAACAAAAGTACAACCATTATACAAAAATAACAATTTTTAAATAATAACACAACACAATTTTAAACAAAATTCAAGAAAATCCAAACATTTTATCACTTATTTTGTGGAACGACGAATGCATGTTCGCAAGAAATGGTATTTTCAACAGTCACAATTACCATTTTTGAGCGGATGAAAATCCTAGAGCTATTCGGGAATTTGGACACCAAAAGAAGTTTTCTGTTTAGCTAGGCATCTTATAGCATCAGATGTGTTGCAACGCGTCCTAAATTCAATTCCACAACGACTACAGTTTTGTCTTCAAACCAGTGGCTACCAGTTTCAGCATTTACGTTAATTATCGTTATTATGGTTATTTTCATTACTTAAATAAAGCTCATATTTTGATATATCATTCTTATTAAATTATTGATGGTTTTATAACATGTTGGCTTAACTAGTGACAATTTCTGTATTAGGATTGTCGACTCAGAACTAATTATAGAATCGCCGTCCCACCTGATAATTATCTGTGAATTTTTGACCACCTGTATAGGCTCTTGTTGCATTTTTAATTTAGCCACGCCCAACGAATACTACAATATGGCATTCATATTAAATGTGGAAGCAGTGGTTAGTTTCACGTTAAAATTTTTTAATTACAGTCTGTAATTATTTTAAAAAATAATTATTTGCCTTTGTGTACATTGCATGTAATATTACTATAAATATTTATATTGTCCATAATCATAAATTTATCGCATACACACATTCATAAGTTGTCATGATGTTACTGTGAAATAAAATAGATTATTTGCATTCAGTTATGAGATAATTTATTCATTAACTATATGCAGAACAAAAACTACATACACTAATAAAACTTAGCAAAAACGGTTTTAAGGGCCATATATATAAGCTTATATTCAACTTACATACAAATGTGATTTGCGTTAAGAAACATGTGACAATAACGATACCACTTTATTAATTAAATTTACTTGCATTGAATAAGATGAAATAAGACGTATGTCATACATAATTTGAAATTGTGTTGTACAATTAGATGGGTAATTTTAAAAAATACATGGATAATGTTTTACATTAATCACGGTAACAAAGTACATAGCAATTTATAGGGTTACAATCATAAATTTAATGGTAAGGTCATATCATAAAAAACTCAGTTTGATAAAAAATTTTTTTTACTACAAAAACTATATATGGTAAAACGTTGTCTTGTTGAAATATTTAAGTGCTAATATATTATTATATTTTCTTACATCAAAATTACTTATATATATCCAGATACATATCTTTCATCATAATTCTTTCTGTTATTTGAACTATTTTTCTGACACGATTGCTTCCAAAACATCCCCAGACTATAACACCATAACCATTACTATCAGCGATTTCTTAAAGATAACGCTCTAATGCTCCTGTCTTCACTGTTTTTATTATTGACCGTCCGCTACAATCACGAAGTTGACCAGATTCTTCCATTTTTGTAAATTTGTCATACGCAATATTCTGAAATACAGTCTTCGTGCAATTTCACTTTTGGAAAGATTCATTTCACATAGCTGTGATCCGCCATCTTTCCTCAAGGTTTACCTGTGTTTGTTTTACCTTTTCACAACAAACAACACAAAATTTAATACCAACGAGACTTCTTCACATTATCACGTTCACCAAACTATTGAACTAAAATAAATGTGAGAGATAAATCTGAGATGAGTACAAATCAAATATTTCGATAAAAGAGCTAAAAAACATACTAATAATATACAGGTAATAATACTAATAAAACCGACCATAAATCGAATAATATATTCAAAACCATATAAAAATTATAGACCCCTGCTGCTTATGGGCCGAATCGTCTTATTTCCAAGGAACTGTAATTCATCTTCTAAATAGTCTGCAAATACTATTCGAATTTATCCAAAATTAAGTACAATATTTACGTCCAAAAAAAAATTGGCTTGTAAGTAAAATTGTTGTATAACACTTCTATCTATTTCTTTCAATAGTAAATTCATTATTTTAAGTAATGCGATTAAACTTAAGGACGATAATTTACAAGGGTGGTTCCATAAGTACCCGGCCTGAACTAGAGATGGCAGTAGTTGTTTGAAAAATATTACTGTATTAGAATGTACACAATCTATAAAGCATATGTTTCAAGTTTGAAGACGCCACGTTGTTTAGTATTTGTTTCGCAGCCAATAGTGAACGTTTTCAGTGAATTTGTAAAAATGGAGAAAATTGGTCGTCGTTACATGATACAATACTTTTATTTGAAATGCCTCAGCTCAACCGACATAAAAGCTGAACTGGATTCTACTCTGGGTGAGTCTGGTCCTTCGTTTACAACAATGAAATACTGGGTAGCAGAGCTTGAACGAGGCCGTACGAGCTGCCAAGACGAGCATCGCAGTGATCAACCAAATTAAGTGACGACTCCAGAAATGGTGAAGAAAATCCACAAAGATACGATACTGAAAGGATGACATATATTTCAAAAAGTGCGGTATATCGCATATTATCTGAAAATTTGGACATGAGAAAGCTGTGTGCAAGATGGGTGCTCACACTCAAGCAAAAACAGTGACGTGAAGATGTTTCAATTGAGTGTTTAGCGAAGTTTCATAGCACAAAGCAGAATTTTTGTGCCGTTTTATAACCATGAATGAAACATGGGTCCATCACTTCACACCCGAAACAAAAGAACAATCAAAACAATGGACTTAAAAGGGAGAACCGGCTCCAAAGAAGGCGAAGACCGTTTCATCTGCAGGCGAGGTCATGCATCGGTTTTTTTGGGATGCGCGTGGAATAATTTTCATCGACTATCTTGAAAAAGGAAAAACTATCAACGGCGAGTATTATGTGAACTTACTGGAACGTTTTAGCGAAGAAACCAAGCAAAAACGGCCGCATTTGGCTAAGAAGAAAGTGTTGTTTCATCAAGACAATGCACCAGCTCACACATCCGTTACTGCAATTGCCAAAATTAATGAATTAAAGTTTGAATTGCTACCTCATGCACACTATTCGCCAGATGTAGCCCCCTCGGATTATTTTCTGTTCCCAAACTTGAAAAAATGGGTTAGTGGTCAAAGATTTTCCAACGATGAAGAAGCGATGTCGGCAGTTAATGGCTATTTTGAGGAGCAAGACAGATCTTATTATAAAAAGGGTATTGAACTTAATGAAAATCGCTGGGAAAAGTCGGGTACTTCTGGGACCACCCTCGTACGTATATAGCAAACAACAACATTGCACTATAATTGTATTTTTGAGCACCTGCGGAAGCATGTAATTCAAATGTAGGGTAAAAGTAAAACAAACTGTATGTTTACAGAGAACTTTCAACATCTTTATGTAATGCCAATTAAGAATTTTCACTGAAGACATATTATAAAGTACTGTAATTAACTTTAACTTTAGTAATTCGTTCTGCAGTGGCAAATTTGTGCTGAATTTAATCAATTTAAAAAAGTATTGTGCGTAAGTGTTAAAATAAAAGTGTGTATAAGGGCGAGAATTGGATATTACATCTGCAATTCTTAACGATGTTAACGAACATAGAGGTAATAATAATGAGACACTAAAATAGATATATATGAGACACAACTATTAATTTGCAGATTATAAGAATGGGTAAAATTTGTATATAAAGCAAGTGCTATACAAAAAAATGAACTGATAAAAAAATTGAAAAACAAAAAAGCGTCACCACATTGATAAAAGTTTATTGTGAAGAATATTCAATTGAATAAGAAAACAAAAACAAGGCCGAAAGCAAGCTTTAACTGTGGCAATGGAAGACGATTTTTCGAATTAAAAATTTTATCAAAATGGAGTTTTCCACTATCTAGCAAAGATCAAATGTTGAAGATTTTGTTGAACAAAGTGATCTAAAGACTCCGTTCCGGGATTCTGAACCAGGTAAAGACTAGTTTCTGCTTGCATTTTAAAGAGATGTACGAAATTTTAAACAAATTTGGACTGGATAATATTTTACAGAAAACTATTACTGCAAAAAACTAAAACTCTCAAGGCAAAATAAAGCAAATGAAATCTACTAAGAAAAAGACGAGAAATATAAAAGAAATAAAAACTCTGGCAGAATCAAATATAAAAGTACGCTATTTCGTTTCAGTCAAATATCTAGGAGAGAAAATAAATGCGACAGCTATTAGATATGTACGCACGTGTTTAAAATCTAAAATAAGAAGAAACTGACCTCATCTAGTCAGTTTCGTCCTATTCATTCAGGTATTGTTATTTTAAAAGAATTTGTTTTGGCGGTGTGGAGATTATCCATGCAACCAGGCGCTAGCGATTATAGAAGATATAACTAAGGATAAACATATACACTTTTCACGCCTAGGGGTCCTTCAAGCCGTCTACTTCTAATACGCCACAGAAATATAAGAAATTTCAACAGGGTATTATACAACAATATAGACAACAAGATCACAAGCTTTTTTTAAGAATTTTTAAAAAATACTATTATACAGTCCAGGATATTTTTCTGTTTAGGGTTAACACATTTGAAGGTTAAATGGTCTTTCTACTTTCAACGCAGCCATACTTATGACTATCTTGGAAAAGCGTATTCGAAAACGATGTGATTGAAATTACCTTCAACATTGCATGTACTGCAATTACTGTTGTTGACAGTTTTCTATCTAGCCAAATGAGTCGGACAGCACCCATGTTCGCATATAAGACGGCCAATTATAGTAATATATTTTCTTGGCATGTCACATTTAAAAAACCAAACGCCGCAAAATATATCTAGAAGAAGAGTTTTTAACATAGTTATTCCATTGATTTTTTCCGAACTGCATTTCGCCTTTCATTTAATAACCAGAAAGCGTCTTCCAAAGTTATATTTTCCTCATCTAGACGCTCTAAATTACAGCTATCCCTGACTAAACCATCTACTATTTCGTTATATTTAATACCAACATGAGCCCTGACCCATATAAAATTGATGAAGTAACTCAAAACTCAATTCTGCTGACTTAAATTTTATCTGTTGGATAATGTGGTTTATCTTTTGAGTTGGTTATAATGTAGACTCCAGTGCTTGTAATACAAATCGAGTCTGATAAAATTGTAGCACGTCTTACTCACTCAGTATAAATATATTCCAAGGCATGTGAAATACCATACGCTTCTTCTAAAAACACAGTGGTGTGGGCGGGTAAATTGAATTGACGTATATGTTTGAATTCTGATTCTATAAAAGCACAACCAACGCCATTTTGTGTTTTCGACCCATCACAAAATGTGTAATCTATGAGGACCTTAATTTAAAAATTCTTGTAGTGTGTTCCGATATTTAAATCATAAAAACTGAGTTTTGAAATATTCGCAATGATATGGTTATTTATATAGGTGCTCTTCATTAGAAATTAATCAGTAAATAATTTTCGCCTTAGGATCAAATTAGCTTCCATGGTTTCTGCATGGAGTGCCTCAACACGTGTAAACCACATTGCCCCAGACATAACTTTAGGGGTTTGTTTTGTGTTAAATCTATCTTGTTCAACAAGTAATTATTGTCAATCCATAAAGAATTGCTCCATAACCTATAATAGAACTTATGTAGGCTTTATAAAAACTTCTGCTCACCACCACTTTCTAAACATCATTAGCAAAAAATTTAGTACTTCATTAAATCTATTCGTTATAAGTTCAATATGGTACTTCAAAGAGAGTTTTTTTATCTGAATCGGGTTAACACATCTTGAAGGTTAAATGTATAAATGATTTACAGTGACCTAATGTAATGGAACAGTCGTTACTAGTATTATGTCTAGTCAAAATTGTGACTATTCTATTGATAAACATAAACCATTATTCGAACCTCATTTGTTAATTAAATTTAATACATAACCCATTACTTTTTAACATCGACCCATATTTTTTTGTTGTAGATATAAACAGAAGATCTGCATATTGTATTATTTTAGTGTTAGGGTATTCAAAGTGAAAATCTAAAGTGAGGTTTGAAACAGAACCCCGAGGTAATCCAATTATTTATTCTTCCGTGATGCCAACCTTGCTATTCTAACTCTTGAGATGGTACGGTTTTGACTTTGAAATCAATCAAAATATTTGCAATGAACGGTGGTGTAGTAAACTTGATGAACTTATTTCTTAGAATTAATATATTTACAGAATCATAAACACCTTTATAATCACTTAAAACCAATTTCCTTTTTTTTGATAACATTGAACACCTGTACAATATTTAGAAGCAAAATTTGTAACGTTATCTACAGAAGCTGGTGTACTACAAATAAGGAAATCTTCAAACAAATCTAAATTATAATCTTCAAATAGGTTCACTAGATAACATTTTCGTGATCTTAGCTTTCTTGTTTATAATCACTTAGAACCAATTCCCTTTCTTTTAAAGCATCATCGCTGTCCCTGTCAATATAGCATCAAGGGCTGGATAATGAGCATCTAAAGGAACTAAAGGAGCCAAACTTTGCGAAACATATAAAGAGTAGTCGATGTTAGTAAAAACAAAATTCAAACATCTACCACTTCCATTCATCATGTTATTATATTCATTCAGGCTCAAAGTATTCATAAAATTCTGTAACATTGGAGCTTCGCCTTCAGTACATTTTATGTTACCACCAATTTTGGGACAATTTAAATTAGCGAAAATCACTGAATTCTTGTCAATCAATTCTAACGAGAAGATCAAAAAACAATTCAAATTCATCGAATAGTACATCAGGGGGTACATAAATACAACTAAAATAAATAGCAGTAGACAATAAACACTTCGATGTAACTATACCTATGAGAAACATTAACGTACAAATCAAGGAAATATCAAATGGCACGATACATAAATCCTTAGATGCTGTAATCAAAACTACACGGCTAGTGGTTCTATCAAGTAAGTATCAGTATCAGTAAGACGCAATCTCAGTCTTTTTTTTAAAACGGTAAATGTGTCGGAAAAAATTCAGAGTCACTTATATCTCCAATAAACCACATTTCAGTAAAAAAAAAAATATTACAAGTAATAGACAAATGAGAACTATAAATTAGATACAATTTGTTTCGCATATCACGCACATTTTGATAGTATCAATGCAACGTTAAAATAGATCTTTTGGACTGGTTACGGGATTTGCATTCATTTTTATAATTTTGTGTATATCATTATAGTAATTAATTCGAAGTCCAGATTTGCCAGTAGTAGTGTATTCGTCCAACTTTGTTTTGACACTTCTGTAAAGGAACATTTGGAAATGCATTCTATCCTTAGATAGGTAAATGTACATTTCCAGAATTTAGCTTACTATAATTATGCAGATCTACAGCCTTAATGCATTCAATGATTATGAAGAAATCATCGAATATCTTGCTCTTCAAAAACTTTTGTTTATTTGAGTATTTGCATTTGCAACTTTTGTACCCACTACATCATAAACAAAGTGAATGATTCTACACCAAATAGCACAATCTTTCTTTTGCTCCAGTATTAATTTATGTATATGCCATGTATGCGTAGCTTCCGTACTCGCAAATACTTTGGTAGAATAGTATTGACTCTTGTTTTTGAACACTTTGTACAAAGTTGTTGCTTTGAAGATTTACAACCAAAATAAACCTCGCCAATAAGAATAACCAGAGCTTGAAATTGTGAAAAAGTTACAGTTAAAAAATACTTTTCACTTAATTTCACAACTTTTCAAAGGTGCAAATACATACATATAATAAAATGCCGAAATAATTTCATTAATCTGTCACTCATGTTAACTTCATAAAATATTAATAAAAAGATCAATAATGCCATATGTATCAATAAATCACTGCCTACTGATTGGGCTTAGTATTAGGATAATATCCCTCATACACCTCATGCTATAAATAATTCATATTACATATCTAGTATGTCATGTATAATTTTACCATGGCAGTATTAGAGATTCTATATCTATTTAAAAAAAAACAGTAAGCACTACAAACGCAAAATCATTTTGAACTTACCTGAATATGATGGATAATACATCACAGGAGCTTTATAACAATGTATATATTCAATTATGACTGACTAAAATTTGTATAGATTAGTTACCTGGTCCTGGTGGATATGGTGTTGTTTGATAACCCCCTGAATAATCACCAAACCCTAATCCTGGTGGTTGCATTGGTTGAGGCATAGACTGTGGCACAGGATAATAATCATTTGTAGGATATGGAGGCTGAACAACTGGTGTTGTAGTTACATTGGCAGTGGTCGCTGTTATTGGTGCTATAAATGTATGTAGGCAAAACAAATTAAATTATATCACAAAACAATACAATGTAAAACAAAACTCACATCCTGTTTCTGCTTCACTAAATGGAAGTGAGGATATCAAATTCTATTAGTACATTTATATTGCTACCAGATGCGATACTGTACAGATATACCTATCCTATAAAGCTGTAAATATCAAATGTAAAAGCTGCCTACGTAGGTTACCTAAGTGTAAACTTAAGGATTACGAAATAAATATGATAAATTAGCTGTTAGAACAATAACAAAAAAACAGCGGTAAAGTACGAGGAATATAACAGTATCGGAACCGTAGAAATGACAAACAAATAACAGCGCTAAAATACAAGGTATATAACAGTATCGGAACCGTAGAAAAGACAAACTTCATAAACCAAAAGTCAAAACACTATATTATCTGTATTATACGTGGCACATGTGTGCATAATACACATGCTCTGCATAATGAATAAACATTGCCTCCCTCTCTCGTCCAACACAAAAATGAATTCAACGACAAAGCGAGAACGCGTCTATCTCGCATGTCGGCAACAAAGTTCCCACAGCGTATAGACAAACGCTTACCACCACGGCGATTTGCCGAATAAATGAATGTTAAAAGGAATCGTTCAAATGTTAATAACACCCTGTCTACTACATATGTTTCCGAGAATTCACTCATCTTCAGGTAGACTTGGCTACTGGTTCCAGGATTTTAAATGTGTCTGTATCGAAAAGATAGAGTTATAATTTTTTACGATTTTAAACAAGGTTTATCATAAAGTCAAAGACATCGAAATTGAATAACAACTTTTGGTAACAATAGTCCTTCCTTAGCTACTGGTTCCAGGAATTTAAACATGCTAGGTGTACATTAGAAAACCTGGAAGAAGTGCAGTGACTGTTTGTGCTAGAAAAATTATTGCCATAGAAAATCTAACTAAATGAAATAAGAATAGCACACTTATTAATCGAAAAACAAAAACAAGTACGGGCAGAGTGAAATCCAACTGACCACACATTCACCTTGTTCAGACCTTGTCCCCAATTATTTCTATATACTACTGTTGATTAAAAGTTTGATAGGTGGTAGGAGATTTCCTGACGCCATGATAGGGGCCATTGCTTTTTCAATGATATTTTAATGACTTATCAATAAAAGAGTTGTTTTGCCTGTTTCAAGAAGGAGTTTTACAAAACGAACAAGAGCGTTTTATCTAAAGAGATTATTTTGAAAAACGACACAATTATTTTCCCTAAAAATTTCAATTTTTTGTTAACTAAAATTTTGCAGATCAACTTTTGTAATAATAGTAATAACAATAATAATAATAATTATAATAACCTTTATTTCCAACAGGCTTGTAGCTCAATAACGGGAAATTGCAAATTATCTAACTAAGTTTAGACATATGTATGTGCGGCAGATATAATAAAAATTAAAGCTAATTCAAACTAAAGTTAATCAGAAAAGCAATCTGAAACAAAAATTATTAAAAATACATATATGGTATACATGCTAAGCAAACAAGTCAGCAGATTCGTTGGTACTTTTACTCAAAACAAAGACGGGTGTTCTCCTGGGAGCATTAGTCTGCGCCCTTGGCGTCACAAAGGTCACATTGCACCTAGAGTTCAAACTGGGCACTAAAAAACACATACGATGCAGTAACGAAGGACAGTCAACACTGTTATCAAGGATGCCTTGCAACATCCTACCACAAAGATCAGCCCTCCTATCGTGCGAAGAGGACATATTATGCTCACGAAGCAACTTTCCCTGCGACACACCTCTTTGTGGGTAAGCACCACTAATCTTGAAGGTATATAAGCATCGTATAGGGATTTTAAAGGTAAAACAAGACTCGAAAATTACTCCAAGATCCCTAAACTCACTCACCCTCCCCAAACTATCATCCCCGATGTGGTACACGGATTCAAAAAGCAAAGTTGACCGTGAGAAGGTCATGGCATAGCAGTTGTCAATGTTTAATCTTAATCCATACCGTCTACATCACCCCTCCAGGAAGTCCAAATTCCGCTGAAGGTTATCAGCATCTTCAGGGGAACGAATTTCGGAAAAAATCTTTATGTAGTCGTCGTAGGCGAGTACCAGGCAATCAGTGTGACAAAGAAGATCGTTTATAAATAATATAAACAGCAAAGGACCCAAATTAGACCCCAGCGGTACGCCCGACGTCAACAAGAAATCAAAGGAGGAATACTCATTGTACGTCGTGTAACATCGTCTCTCAGTTAGGTACAATTGTATTAGGTCAGTTGAAGCAGGAACCAAACCGAAGGAGGCCAGTTTATGCGGCAATATTCGGTGGTCTGTGGTATCAAAAGCCTTTGAAAGGTCAGTATAAATAACCAGAACCTCACCCACATACTGAACAAGAGTTGTCAAATTGGTGATCGTGGATCGACTAACAACAAAGCCATGCTGATGAGGAGATATCAAGGAACGTGTGCTACAGAAGAGCCTGGAGTGGAGGACCTTTTCAAATACCTTAGCAAAGTTAGAGATGATGGAGGTAGGTCTATAGTTGCTAGTTACAGCACGGTCACCTTTCTTATTCACAGGTACAATTCTAGTAGTTTTCCAAATGTCTGGAAAAATACTCGTCGATATGAAAAGATTAATAATAATCTTTAATGGGTAAGCAAAGATAGCCCTGCAGTCCCGCACCAAGAAAGCAGGAATTGCGTCATCACCAACCAAAAACTTGACGGGAAACGAGCCCATTACACCTATTAACATTAACTCATCCTCAGTCGTCAGTGAGGAGTTAGGCAAAGTGAGGTGTAATATACGTAATAAGCAAAAAATGTTTATTCAAGAACTATTAAGTAAACTCTTGTATGTGATTGATTAGATTATTTGAGATATGGCCATCTCAAATAATCTAATCTAAATCTATTCCACTGTGACCTTTTCAGATCTATTGTGGTCATCATGTCTCAACAGAATGTATTGGTTTTTTTTGCATATGCATATTGAAATTGTAGTATTTGACTGCGTCTCTTTGGTCATTACTTAAGTCCCGCTAGACCGAGTTTACACAACATCTCTCTGGAAAAGCTAGAATTATATCAAAAAAATAGAATAAAATGTTGTATATAATTGTCAAGAACTCTCTGTTACATAACTTGGTAGCAATTTCCAATACACTTGGTAACATTCTTCGTGTAGGTTATGGTTAATAAACGCCCAAACCTCTTACACTACACAACAGACATAACTTTAATAACCTATAATAGAACTTATGTAGGCTTTATAAAAACATCTGCTCACTACCACTTTCTAGACATCATTAGCAAAAAATTTAGTGCTTCATTACATCTATTCGTTATAAGTTCAATATGATACTTCAAATTGAGTGTTTTATCAAGAATCATCTCCAGATCTTGGACGTGATTGGATAAAGGTAGTTTACGGTGACCTAATGTAATGGAACTGTCGTTACTAATATTAACACATGGATCAATAAGTCCCGAGACTAACAATGAAAACAACATTTTTTTTGCAAAATTTTTTTTTATTCATCAACATAATCACCTTTTAGGGTGATACAATGGTTCCAACGCTTTTCCAATTTTTCAATACCATGTTTATAAAAAAATTTATCTTTCGCTTCAAAATAAGCTTCAGTTTCAGCGATGACCTCCTCATTTGAGCCAAATCTTTTTCCCTGGAGCATTTTTTTAAGATCGGCAAAGAGACAGTAGTCACTGGGGGCTAAATCTGGCGAATATGGGGGGTGGGGAAGCAGATCAAAACCCAAGTCGTTCAATTTTGCCATTGTTTTCATCGACTTGTGGCAGGGTGCATTGTCTTGGTGAAAAAGAATTTTTTTTCTCTGCATGTGCGGTCGTTTTTTTGCGATTTCCTCCTTCAAACGCACAATTAAGTAAATATAATAATCAATGTTGATCGATTTACCTTTTTCGAGGTAGTCAATGAAAATCACGACATGTGTATCCCAAAAAACTGACGCCAGGACTTTGCCAGCTGACTGCTGCGTTTTCGGACGTTTCGGACGGCTTTCGCCAGCTGTGCGCCACTCAGATGACTGCCGCTTCGACTCTGGAGTGTAGTGATGTATCCATGTTTCGTCCATGGTCACGTAACGACGCAAGAAATCTTTTTTGTTGCGAGTAAATAGCGATAAACAGCTTTCTGAATCATCGACTCGTTGCTGTTTTTGTTCCATCGAAAGCAATCGCGGTATTCGAAAAAACACCATTTGTTAACAAAGTTTAATACATAATCCATCATTTTTTAACATCAACCCATATTTTTATGTTATACATATAAACAGAAGATCTGCATATTGTATTATTTTAATGATAGGATATTCAAAGTGAAAATCTAAAGTGAGGTTTGAAACAGAACCCCGAGGTAATCCAATTATTTATTCTTCGCGGGCCAACCTTGCTATTCTCACGTAAATGGTACGGTTTTGATAGAAATCAATCAAAATATTTGCAATGAAAGGTGGTATAGCAAACTTGATGAACTAATTTCTTAGAATTAATATATTTACACGACCTTTAACTTCGAGAAAGACTTTCTCGGCTGATTGACAACATTGAACACCTGTACAATAGATGTGAGTGCATTTATTGTACCAAATGATCTTCAACAGTTTCTCCCTTAAGCCGAACATCATTAAAAATGTTCAAGAAACACTTGTTTTCATTAACGGGTAAAAATTTACCACTGGATATTTTATTTCATCGAATCCTAGTGAAGTATTGCTAGACTTAGGAACGACCAGATTTAATTCCTCTATTTTAAAAAGTTCCGATAAAAAACACGATTGTTGTGTTTTAGAAGCAAGATTTGTAACGTTGTCTACAGAAGCTGGTGTACTACTAATAAGGAAATCTGCAAACCAATCTAAATTATAAACTTCTAATAGGTTCACTAGATAACATTTCCGTGATCTTAGCTTGCTTCCCTAACTCTTGAGATGGTGTGGTGTGATTTAATTTTGAACAGTAGTTTCTCCAACTTTACCTAGATTTGAGCTTGAATAGTTTTTTATGTTAGCCATTATTTCCTTACATTTAATGAAATTTTTCCAGGTACAGTTTCGTTTATGATCACTTAGAACCAATTTCCTTTCTTTTAAAGCATCATCACATTCGCTGTCCCATCATGGAGAAGGTAACTTATTTTTACATTTGAAGTGTTTAAATATATCGGTATTAAAATAATATTCCTTTAATTTGACTAGGCGAATCAAATTTCCATTAAACCAACAAATAAACCGACGAGAAGAGAAGCTACGAGAATGCAATATAAGGTTTCATAATTGGTACGATGGAAATCAAATCTGTTATTCAAGTTGAAAGAACAATTGACATACCCTTGGGTTTTAAGAATATTTAATATAGCATCAGGAGCTGGATAATGAGCATCTAAAGGAACTAAAGGATCCAAACTTTGCGAAACATATAAAGAGCAGTCGATGTTAGTAAAAACAATTTAAACATCTACCATTTCCATTCACCACGTTATTATATTTATTCAGGCTCAAAGTATTCATAAAATTCTGTAACATTGGAGCTTCGCTTTCAGTACATTTTGTATTACCACCAATTTTAGGATAATTTTAATTAGTGAAAATCACTGAATTCTTGTCAATCAATTCTAACGAGGGGTATCAAAAAACAATTCAAATTCATCGATTGGTACATCAGGCGGTACATAAATACAACTAAAATAAATAGCAGTAGACAATAAACACTTCGATGTAACTATACCTATGAGAGATATTAATGTGGAAATCACAGAAATATCAAATGGCACGATACATAAATCCTTAGATGCTGTAATCAAAACTACACCGCTAGTGGTTCTATCAAGTAAGTACCAGTACCAGTAAGTCGCAATCTCCCTCTTTTCTTAAAACGGTAAATGTGTCGGAAAAAATTTAGATTCACTAATATCTCCAGGAAACCACGTTTCAGTAAAAAAAACTATATTACAATTCATAGAAAAATGAGAACTATAAATTACATCCAATTTGTTTCGCATATCACGCACATTTTGATAGAAACAATGCAATGTTAAAATAGATCTTTTGGACTGGTTTAGTTTACAGGATTTGCATTCATTTTTATAATTTTGTGTATATCATTATAGTAATTAATTCGAAGTCCAGATTTGCCAGTAGCAGTGTATTCGTCCAACTTTGTTTTGACACTTCTGTAAAGGGACATTTGGAAAGGCATTCTATCCTTGGATAGGTAAATGTACATTTCCAGAATTTAGCATAGTATAATTATGCAAATCTACAGCCTTAATGCATTCAATGATTATGAAGAAATCATCGAATATATTTTTGTTACGGATTTCTTGAAAAACTTGTAAAAATGATTCTACACCAAATAACACAATCTTTCTTTTGCTCCAGTATTAATTTATGTATATTCCTTGTATGCGTAGCTTCCGTACTCGCAAATACTTTGGTAGAATAGTATTGACTCTTGTTTTGGAATGCTTTGTACAAAGTTGTTGCTTTGAACCAAAATACAATACTTACAACAAAAATAAACATCGCCAATAAGAATAACCAGAGCTTGAAATTGTGAAAAAGTTACAGTTAAAAAACACTTTTCACTAAATTTCATAACTTTTCAAAGGTTTTCACTGCAAATACATACATATAATAAAATGCCGAAATAATTTCATTAATTTGTCACTCATGTTAACTTCACAAAATATTAATGAAAAGATCAATGTCACATGTATCAATAAATCACTGCCTACTGATTGGGCTTAGTATTAGGATAACATCTCTCATACACCTAATGCTACATATAATTCATATTACATATCTAGTATATGTCATGTATTATATTTTACCATGGCAGTATTAAAGCTACTATATCTATTTAAAAAAAAAATAGCGGGCACTACAAACGCAAAATCATTTTGAACTCACCCGGATATGAAGGATAATACATCACAGGAGCTTTATAACAATATATATATTCAATTATGACTGACTAAAATTAGTATAAATTAGTTACCTGGGCCTGGTGGATATGGAGTTGTTTGATAACCCCCTGAATAATCACCAAACCCTAATCCTGATGGTTGCATTGGTTGAGGCATAGGCTGTGGCACAGGATAATGAGCATTTGTGGGATATGGAGGCTGAACAGCTGGTGTTGTAGTTACATGGGCAGTGGTCACTGTTATTGGTGCTATAAATGTAGGTAAAACAAATTAAATTATATCACAAAAAATAGAATTTAAAACAAAACTCACGCCCTGTTACTGCTCCACGTTTTGAAGTTTTACAACAATAACCACATAATGTTAACACTATAAAGACCGCAACAACTACTATAATTATGGTTAAAACGTCCATTTTAAATTTATAAAAGACGGTTTAGAAATAAACCAGCAGTTCACGGATACACTAAAGTAATCACTAATATAATTTATATTGCACAGTATTTTATAACTTTATCAAAAACACAATGAGTCATTGAACGAAAATTACACTTTGGTAATTAATTGTTTTACTATGACTGATTAGTGTTGTACTAAAGCAGCTGAAACATAAATAATTGAAAGAAGAAAACTAAATCAATGTAAAAATTTATCATAGAAATGTAGGAAGCCTCTGAGTTTTTATATGTAATTTCATGATAATTTTTGACAAATGTTAAACGACTCTGATAACCCTGTTATTTATTTTACAAGTTGACCAACATGTAACACGAAAATATAAATTTCTTTCATACTATCCTATATTATATATTAACAAAAAAAGATTAACATTAAATATCACCTTTTGTACTCCATATTTTTTAATATTAGCTTTATCTTTAAGACGCAAAGCAAATTATTATATAAACCGATTGTTTTATATAATGGAACCTAATATGCAGAATAATTTTTTTGTTTAATTTAGATGCAAAAAATTAAAACTAGGCATTGAGCAAATTTATAATATGATTTCTTCTGGTGCCAACTATTCAACGGTATCTAAACAAGACATCGGACATTATTTATAACTTTTAAATTGACAGCTGGAAATTTGTATGAATTCAGTTAAAAAATTTATTTCAGCAAGACTTTTATTTGTGAAATTACAGAGAACCATGTCACGAGTGAGATATTTTCCAAATAACGCAAGTGATTTTCATTCAGAAATTACTATTGAAATTCCAGCAAACTTAAAACAATATTTATTTGACATTTTAATAAAAATTACTTCCAAATTTAAAGCAGCTGATAAAAATGCACAAGATGGGTTATATTTAGGAACTGCTGGAGTATCATATATGTTTTATCATTTAAGCAAAAATCCTGCATTACGCGAGTATCGTGAAAAATATCTTCAAAGTGCTTTGGAATATTTAACACCAGCTTTACAAATATGTAGTAAGCCAGGTATGCATACAAATGATATTCCAAGCTTCCTTTTAGGAAATGGAGGTGTATACGCTGTAGCTGCTGCTATATTTAATGCTATTGGTGATTCTGCGCAATGTGACAAATACAAGGAATTATATCAAGAGGCAGGCCAAATATGTAGACAGACACAATACCTAAACTGTGGTTCAGATGAACTATTTGTGGGAAGGGCTGGATATATCTGTGGAGCCTTATGGCTTGAAAATGAACTCAAGTTCCATTTCAAAGCACATAACTTGCATGAACTTTGTCGATTAACAGTAGAGTCAGGAAGGAAATATGCTCTGCAGTACAAAAGTTCGTTTCCTCTTATGTATTCATATTATAATGTAGAATACCTAGGTGCGGGACATGGATTGTGTTCTATTTTGCAGTATTTAATGTCGGTACCAGGATTTTTAAATAGTAACCCTAGAGATGCAAAAGATATTAAAGCAAGTGTGGATTACTTATTATCATTACAAGATAAAGAAGGAAATTTTCCAACAGCAATGGATGAATTAAATAATGAAAACAACGAGTTAATACATTGGTGTCATGGAGCAAGTGGTGTAGTTTATTTGCTTGCCAAAGCATATTTGACTTGGAATGAAGACAAATATCTGGAAGCAATAAAAAAATCATCAGATTTAATATGGGAAAAAGGATTATTAAAAAAAGGCCCTGGGATTTGTCATGGAGTTGCTGGTAATGGTTATGTGTTCTTGCTGTTATATCGAATAACAAATGATAATAAATATTTATATAGAGCCCTAACATTTTTCCAGTTTCTATGCACAGATGAATTTCAAAATAAAGCACGGATTCCTGATAATCCATATAGTTTATATGAAGGTTTAGCTGGTACAGCATGTTTTGTAGCTGATCTTTTGAACCCCTGTATGGCCACCTTTCCATTTTCAAATGTTTTCTAAATATACCATATTTATTGCTGAATGTATCATTCAAACATTTTTATATTAAATAAATATACATTGCATTAAATTATTAGTTTCGAATAACTAGTAAATACATATGAAAGCACTCAGTACCAGTAGCAAATACTAAATTTTGGCTCTTGAAAAGTGAAGAACCAAGTACATATTATTAAAATGTACATCGTTTTTCTTACATACAAAATAACAATGAATTGAAAAAATATATCAAAAGTAAATGAAGAAATTTTATTCTGTAGACCCACCTAAGGTGACGCTCTAAGAAAAACTAGAGTGCAAAAAGTGAATGCTTTATCTTTAAAGTCGCTTATAATTTTAAAACTACAAAATATCAGGTAATACGTTCGTCACTTGTTCATGTCTTCCATTAATTTCCATTCCTACTTGCACTTCTATCAA
The DNA here is from genome assembly GCA_031893035.1 of Dermolepida albohirtum. Classification (NCBI taxonomy): domain Eukaryota; kingdom Metazoa; phylum Arthropoda; class Insecta; order Coleoptera; family Scarabaeidae; genus Dermolepida; species Dermolepida albohirtum. The sequence goes on from JAVIWB010003121.1 coordinate 28,159, forward strand.
TAGTAAGCAAAATTGGCCAATATGTACTTTTATTTTCTCTAGTAAAAAAAAAAACTAATATATTCAAATTATTGTACCCAAAAATTTATTTTTCAATACAAGAAAAGAAAAAATATGTATAACTTAATATTAATACATTTTCAATACAGTTAATTTGAAATTCTAACAAAATAAGAAACTTTGAACTAAAGAATTCATAATTTTCGGATCGTTGTGTAAATTAGAACTTATAGAATATAGTTTTCAAATGTCGCAACTGCTTATTTTTGTATTGTGTTTATAACAAATTTAAAAAAGCAAAGACCTATTTATTTCCAAAGTACACGTCAACACGGCATGATAAACAATATCATCTAATAGAATGTATTTTGTCTGCACAATGGCGAAAATTACTCGCAAGTTTAAACTTTGTTACATAAAAGCGCACCCTCTAGCAATATTTTTTAAATTTCAGTGAAACACACCAATTTTTTGAGCGCTAAAGAGCATACACACTCCAATTTCGAACGCACCTCTTGTATTTGAAAAGTAGAATAAAGCTTAATCACTTGAATACACCCATAGGGTAAGTTTGAAATTGAATAGTGTTGATGTGAGTGCGCCCTCTTGCGTTCGAAAAATGGGTGAACTACAGTGAAAGCAACACTATTACCCTCAAGATGTAATGATATTGTTTGCCCTGTTGTGTGTTAATGTGTATTTTGGAAATTGAAAGTAAATTGTTCCTTATTTTTTTCAATTCGTTATAAGAAAGTAATACAAAGGCAAGCAACTTACTAGAAAAATTATAGTTTACGCAAAAATCTGAAAATTCAAAACTATAAGTTTCTTATTTTGTTAGAACCCCACATTAAATATATTTTTTATTAAGTTATATACATTTTTTTCTTTTTCTGAGATGTAGAATATACCTTTTTGTAATTATAATAAACAAATGGAAATAAATGGAAGGGATGATAATATAACTTGCCAATAGAACAAATTGCAAAGTAATTTTCAAATCGCACACTCATATACCTAAGCTGCGTTTGAAAATTAGAGTGATGCTTGTATACGTAGTAAACACTAAATGTGCTCTTTACCTTTAACATTCGAATTTCGAACGCATCTCTACTGCGCTCGCTCGTTAGATCCAACACTCGAATTCGAAAGAAAGACAGAAAAGTCATTCTTCTAGGAATTGCGACTGTTTTATTTAATAAATGTTGTTGCAAGAATTTCAATTATATAAATTCAATCCTATTTTCTCTTCCTTAAAAATCCATATTTCTGTTTGCATTTTATGGAATATTTGTATTTCATATTTATCAGAACATGCTGGTATATTACGATAAAAATTTTTAAAAAGTTACTGTATGCTAATTATTTGTAGTTACATTTTTCTTTCTATTTACTTAACTTATAGTCAGCAAAAATGAAAGGTTTCTATAAATATTTTTGCATAAGAAAAATAAGCACGAGGAACTACTTATTTTTTTATGTTATCATAAGTGAATACGTAATGGACAACACAACGGCAAGTTCGTACTCTCCTGATCCCCCTTCGCTTCCCGTTGCCTAATAAAATTGACCACTTCACTATTTTTTGCACATACTTTTACTAATAGGTAAAATAAAAAAATATAGATATGAAAGTTATGCTGTGATTCATAATAATTAAACCTAGATTTTCGTAGGAATTATTGAACAATTTTTTAATTTTGCGGATGTTTTAAATTGTTCAGGGAAGAAAATAACTAAAGGGGTGCATATTTCAGTAAGAAAGAAAGAGAAACGAATTCACAATCAAAAATAAAATCTGTACCTATAAAAAATGATATTTGCTAAGTTTTGAATGAAAAATGTAAACATTGTTCAGTGAATCGTTTGAAGAATTGAAAAAATAGACTTAGCAACGATTACAAACCTTGAAGAAAGTATACAGAATTGCTTCTTCTTCTAACATAAATAACATTGGTTTTTCATTTATAAATGTAGTAAAAGTGTTGTGCCGTGCTTGTTGTAGAGCTACTTTAATTACGATGTGATATGTTCTGGTGTTATATGTCCAAAGATGATAAAAACGGGTATCATTTGAATTAGACGCAATTGAAGGTATACAGTTTACATTTGTATTTACTTTCGTTTTTCCGTTTTTGAGTGCAGAATTAAGGTCACCGACAGTGAGAGATCCCTTTTATTTGTCTCCTAATTCGTTTGTTTCGCCTTTTAGGAGTTTAAGACTAATGTTTGTTGATCTTTTATTCATTGTAATGATATTCCTTAAATTTGTGGTTTTCCACCTTTCATTGCCACCTCGTTGTTCTTTTTAATTTTGTTGAGAGTTTGAAAGTATAAAAATCTATTCCAATTTCATTTTGTGCTGATGAATCTTCACTGATATTGTCTTCTACATCCTTATGTTATTATATCTACTAGTATGTATTAGAGAGGGGAGAATGTTATATACCGTAATGTAATACCACTAGTTTTTGCAAACTCACGGATCTCTGTTCTTGTGGAATGTTATTTGCCATTGCTTAGTTGTTGTTTCTTCCTTTCATATTCTCAAGATTAATATGTTTATGTATTCTTGCAAAACTCTGCCTCCGTATTTTAATAATTCATATTTAGTCCATTCTTTCCCGCATTTTTGTGTTTCTACAATGTTTAATTATATCTGCAATTTTTGTCAATGTTAATTCATCGACTATAGTTGTTATTATCTTCCTCAACTATATGTTTTTTGTTTATATTCACTAAGTAAATCCTTAAAGTCTCCTACCCATATCTCTTTATACTTTTCTCAATTTTTGTTTATAATAATGTCTAGTGTTCCTATTCCTATTTTTCTATTCGATATTTTTTATTCCAGCTTCCATCCATTCCCTCTTCATTTTTTGTGTTTAATACATTCTTTCCTGTTCCTTTCATAATACATATTCTCTATTTTCGGTTCTCCTCGATCTTATCAACTTAATTCTTGTCTGCATCTTCTTCGCTAACATTTATTGACATTCTTCGTTGTACCAATTTTTCTTGCCTTTATTTTCTTACTACACATTTTCCGCTATTTAATTTACATGTCCTATTATACTACTCAATCTACTTTCTAAATTTTCTTAGTTATCATTATCTTGCTTTTCCAATAGCGTTTCAATTTCTTCTTCATATCCTCATATCTCTTAATTCTTCTATATTCCGTTTATTTCGATTGTTTTATAATAATTATTTTCTTTGGTTTTTAATATTGCTGAAACATAAAATAATCCGAGTTTGTATAGGTTCCTCTATAAGCTTTCGCATCTAATATATGCATATTTGTATGTACTCAATTTGCGTTTAGCCTAGAGAAGTCCATATAACCTTATACTATCTTAGATGCTCATGTTTAGTACTACTGATCATCAACCAGATTTACTCTTGCCGCTAAATTGTGTCATCGTTGCCGATTGTCAGTTGTTTTTCTCTGTATAGTATATCTCCTTTCTGCATATTTATTGTACTTTCTATTTCTTAATTGTGCATTAAAATCTTCTAATACAACAATGGTTTCTTCTTTTGGTATTTTTCTATTTCCTCTTTCTAGTTTAAAACTTCTCATTTATTTCGTTTTCCACTTCAGTCGGCCCATGTACACACAAAGAAGTAATTACTAAAATTTTCACTAATCATGATTGTTACAGTTTATTTTTCATTCAGAACATATTTCAGCGTATCGTATATTTATTTATTTATTAAAATAACCCTGCCATATTTGATAGAAGGGACGCCCATGGACATCGATGAAGGTTATGTGGAAACACATGTTTAAGATATCGTATTCATTGTAAATTTTAAAATCGTTTTAAATAAATACATTCATTGCACACGTTCTACGTCGACCTTGAACGTGTAAATGCGTTTCAGTTTTTTTTATACTCCCCGTATCGAGCAGATGTACGTATCGAATGCATCGTCTTCCTCGTACTTAGACCGAAGACAATACGATTTGTATCGACGTTATTTGAGCGATAACTCTGTAGGAGGTTGAACGTTTGATATCGACCCGCTTCGATTTCTTTTAGTCAAATGTGTGTCTGATCAGTAAAATAATTGGCTATAATTAGCGAATCTTCTTAAGAGCCCGTTACCATCCACAGGGCTTCTTTTAATACCGGGTTCTAATACCGACGATACATCATAGCAGCCACTAATGCTGGGCGAATCGAATCCAAAAACACTCGGTAGGGTAAATCGAGTCATCAATCGATTCTCCTGGAATGATCGAATCCGAATCCAGGATCGTTTCACAGCTCGGTCACGGAGAACGGATCCAAATCCGTTTTCACGCTGAATTGGAATCCTGAGATACATATATACTGCATTGAAACTATGCTGGCTCGAGGTGTATAGAGCGTATTATATTCGGCGAAACTTATGTATTTACATAATATACATACTTATGAATGAACTATTTGATTTTTGGTCAAAAAGGTGTTTTACGCATTAACAGATGTTTTAAAATTGATTTCTATGCAATGCAATGGATGGAAATTGTTAAAGATTATATAAAACTAAAAGAACATGGTAGTAGGTTCATTTTATTACCAAATATTAAGCTGCAGAAACAGGAAACATATTTCTACATATACAGATATTTTTTAGGACAGTACAAATTATTTTATATAAAAGCAAATTAGTCGTATTTTGAAACTATTTTATATAATTCTCTTATCAGCAAATTCAATATTGTATTTCTGCTAGTTTACTTGCAATTTCGGTTTGTTTTTTTGTTAAATAAATTATTACCTGTTGTAAAACACTTACGGTCATATTGTTAATTGTTACGCACCTACACTACCGGTCATATTTATTTACCCACCCTTAGTTTTAGCCAAAATTATTAAACTATCAAATGTGCACTGAAAATTTATTTATTGTAGCAATACAATAGTGTAAAATAAACATAAAATAGTTACATTTTTCTTATATAAGCATTAACGATCAAGCAATCACATGACCCGTGCCTAAGTTAATGGACGGTATGATAATTGAAAAAACTCTCGATACTTAATTCTTTACATAACGTTGCAAAATTCATAATTTTAGCCTCGTTTTTCTTAAACAATGCTGCTGGAACTTCCATGTTTTGCGGCAACTGCTTTTTTTTTAAGAACAGATTGATCAATTTCAGATACAATTTTTATTTTATCTTTCAAGTTTAAAATGTTCAACTTTGTAGCAGTGGCGGCTCGTGAGTATTTGACATGGTGAGGCAGATAGAATAATAAATATTCAAAATTGTTTACAATTGATTAATAAACTCTATATACCTACTACATATAAAAACAGTTTATATATATATATATATATATATATATATATATATATATATATATAGGGCTTCCAGTACAAACAGGGCTGCCAGACGTGCCCTATATCGCGCCCCATTCTATTTTTAAGGGAAAACGAAGTTTCAAAGCAAACCCTTGTGAAACGAAAATAAATATTCTAAAAAATCAAACAAATTCTAAAAACATTAATCGAAAATAAGAACTCAATCTTCTAGGATTTAAAAATAAAAAATAAATACATTCCTATTATAATATAAAATTTAATAATATAACAAATATATACATATATATGTATATATATATAAATCAACAACAATCCAATAACAAAATTTCAAAATTACATGCAAATTGAAAATATTTTAAAATACAGAGAATTTCCTTTATTGGCATTGCACGTAGAATTACATTTAATAGATTTTACTTCTTGTATAGCAAAGGTATCCTCCGGTTTTTTGTGTTAGCAAAATAATCAATTACATCATTATAAAATCGTTCATCCCTCGTCATCGTTTTAACCAATTCCTTTTCGATTGCAATTAGTGCACAGTTACTAAGTCTTTGTTGTCCAATTGTATTTCTAACATACGATTTTATACGTTTCAATGTGGAAAAACTTCGCTCAACGGACGCGGAAGTTACCGATATGGTAACTACTATACTTAGCAATTTAAAAAGTTCTGGCATACAGATGGCTAACTTTTGTTCGTGCATAAATCTTAACATTTCACATGGTGTTTTAGAATTACCAAGGAGTTGCATGTCACTATAAATAACAGCTAATTCATTTTTTAATTGAATTTGATCAAAAAATTTATATTGTTCAAACAAATTATTTAAGAGCCTCTGAGGAAATGCCTTCGAATATTCTTCAAATTTACTTTCTGTTAATAAATCAAAAAAAGCAAGTTTTTCTAAATCAATAAATCTAATTTCAATTTGTTAATAAGTTAATCTAACTTTGTTATTCCCCCAACTGCTGTAATTTGCGATTCGGGCCGAGAATGTCAGCCTCGAGTATATTCGGTAGTTCGGCGATTGTGATTCGATGAGAGGCTCAGTTCAAATTGGCTTCAGACTAAATAATACATACATACATACATTGATATCTAAAGAATATCTACTTGAAACAATAAAAATACTCCTGTTAAAACTTAAAACATATTATTTGCGTGGAGGAAATATTGAGAAACTGTACAATATAACACAGAAGAGACATAAAACTGCAAGACACTACTATAACGACGCGTCCAGCCATGTACATGTATGGATTTGATTCCCAGATAATATTGTCTGAGAAAAATTACCTCACCAAATGCACATAAAGAAATATCGAGTAGTGGAGAGTTTTATATTATGGGAAGGACGAATTACCAAATAAAAAATAGCATGTAAAATAAATTGCTAGGGCGTGTGTTACATTGTTCGTTTTATGGAATATTTTATGTTGTGGAAGTTCAACTTGTGGAACTTGTGACTGTATTTTCCCTGCTTCTTCTGCAAAATTCGTAAGTTGATTTTAAAACGAAATTATTGTAATATAAGTCCTTAGAACATATACAAAAATATATTTGTTTATTTAACAACTAGAAACAGTTAAATAATATATAACTGTGTGAATACAAAACTTAGTAATTACATTTTCAACAAATGCATATTGCAAAATAAAAATTCACTGAATAAAAGTAAGTAAATAATAAATATCACAAAATATATATAATTATATAAAAATATATACACATACAAAAATTTAATTCATAATTTAAAATGGCAGCTTTGTACAAGAGAAAATGTTGGTTATCTAAGGCACTAGAATTAATATAGTCTGCTATTTTCTTTTACTTTGTATCTGTTTACGTAATCTAAGTTTATATTATGCACATGTTGTTATTCACTTACATAAATAAATATTTTAGTTGGAAGAGTACAATATGTTAAGAATTTTTACTTTGGCACCACTTCTGTCATCACACTAAATCTTGAAATTAAAAGGTTCACTCTTATGTGCTAAAACATTTGTGATATCAACATTCCCTCGATAGCAATAAATCATTCTTAATAATTAGGATTATATGGAGCTTGTTTCGCGTAATGTTCAGATACTGGTGGTGATGTCACTGGCGGTGGTTGCGATACGGCTTCGTTGTAGGATGGAGGAGGATCTACCGGAGCCGGTGGATATAGAGTTATGTTTGGTCCTACGAATGATAATTACTCATTATTTTTATTATAAAATAAATGCAAGTAACAAAAAAATACGAAATAAATTAAGATAAGCATACTATAAATAAAATACAAAGCCGATTATAGGGTCTGAAAATTTAAGCTGCATTATGATGAGCCCTGTTTATACTTAGTTTAAATATTTTACTAAGGCATTGAAAAAATATAATCACATGCCGCAAAACATTTAGATTGATCTACCTTAATTAAATGAGGAAAATAAAAACTACAAATTAAATTCATTCATGGTAAATAAAAAATAGCAAATGCGCATGTGCAACTAATTAAAAAAGATTCCAGAAAAACACAATAATTTAAATTTGAACTCTTGCAAAACTAAACAAAATCACAATCGCCAGTCGAAAATATATTTCATGTTATGTACATACTCTACATTCAAATTTTTTGGTATGCTTATCGTTGTCATGTTACCATATACCAAACGTTTCAAATTATATTGATGATATTGTTAACTTTCTAGTGCTTCGCGGTCGAAAATATTCAATCGTTAATGTTTTACAGCATGTTATTATTAATGGTTCCTTTGAAACTATTTTCAATTAAAATATGTTATACGAAATAATATACGTACATACAATTGGCCCGATTCATTAATTTAAAGAGATCATTAGATGGCGAATCTGAACCATACGGCAAATTACTTATTAGAGCCACAATGTAAGCCCGACTGTCATTGTGATATTCCTCTTGAACAATTTTCACGGATACTTTAGAAAACTTGATGTAAACAAACTGTAGCATACCATTCCGCATTAACTGTACGACCGTTCTTCAGGGCTGCGGTGAAGACACGTTAATTGTTATCAAAAAATTGTGGAAACCATGTTTTGGTTTCAAGTATTTCTTGAAAGACTTATTTTGGAGCCCACTCAATTTCAAAAGTGCCGATTGTTGCTCTTTCGCTGGATCAATGCAGTATGAACAAGTTTTATCACCTGCAATGACGTATACTAAGTGAGATGACTTAATCTGTTTTTATTGTCACCACAGTGAAGTCGCCTTATTTATACAATACATTTGAGTTTCGGACAAATGTTCATAATGTCGACATTCGTTTTAAAGGTACATTAATTCCACCTATTTATTAACTAGAACTATTTAAAAGAAACTACTCTATTAAATTACGAACGTATTCAACTTTATACCACATAATATAAAAGCATATCTGTCTGTTGTAGAATTTAAAAAGAAATACTTAAAATCTCTGTTCCTAAGGCAACAGATCCAATTACATACATAGATTGCCTTAAGTTAGATGATGGAATTACACATCAGTGACCTGTTGTGTAGACTAAAGTATTATGGTTAAATTTCTGTTTTTATTGGGGTAAGTTAGGTTAAGTGAAAGAACAGATGCCATAATTGTAGCAACCTGAACTTCGCCTCATTTTGGATTAGATTGCACGATTACATATGTAATATAACAGTTTTTGAGCTAAAATAAAAGACTGTTATTATGATTACATGTTGAGCAGTTCTATGCAGATCATTTAGCAGACATTATTGTCACTAACTTTCCTGGTCCAATAACTCTGACTAGAAAAATATTGGGAGAAGGCAATCTTCAGTTAGGACGCTGTCATTATATCTGAACTTTTCAAGGTCAATCGACAACAAAGATTGAATTTTGTGATGGGTTACAGAAAGTACCTGGTGGTGTTTGGATGGCAATAATCCTCAATGGCAAGCCGATCTTTCAAAATATACCATCCATCTCGAACGCAATTAGTTACTGATCCTTTTAACACTAAACTTAACCAAAATATGTCCAGTAACCAACTAAGGCTGGACAACATTCTGTAGCAATAGCCACATAACGCATTTTCAATAGACAAATATTTCATACATTACAGAAATATGCTTGTTGGTTTTTGGAAGACAATAATCTCAGCGACGGGTTGGCCTTTCAAAACTTACCACATATTCACTAAATCGATACACTGTCTCCTTTTTGTATTGTGGGAAACCCAACGAGAACACAGCATACGTTCCTTCAAATGTTTGTGTGAGATAATGTTAATTGCCTTCACCCGAATCTTTACGGTTGTTGAATATTCCTTAAAGTAACATGCCAGTTCTCTTCAATCACGCTTCGAACAAGACCAACCGTTTGAGTAACAATCGTGATTGTCTTGGGAACTCGAAATGTGTTTAAGGAAAGTCTAAAGTTCATTATGTGACCGTTTACAGTAGCTAAGGAATATGACATCACCAAATATCTGTTTCCTCAAAATATTCCTTGCCCCTTAAGTCACATTATGTCAAAGTCAAGTCAAATTATGTATAAAAATAATGGTCTTTGTTGAATTCCATAATCTTGTGTAAATGACTGTTTTAATCGAAAATCCTTATAATTTAAAAATACTTAAACACAGTTCGTTCAATAAAGCTTTCAACGTATGTCATCGATCTTTTCCATTTGAATAAATCAATACTTCTTGAGTAGCAGGAAAATTATTAAAATAAAACGAAAAGAAATACTAAATACAACCTAAACAAATTAACCAATAAATGTCACACTTCAATCAGAATTTAACTAACGCGGTTACATATTTCCTGTACTTAAATTGAACATCCCGGAAACAAAACGCTTTTATCTTGGAAATTGTATGGGATAGATGGAAATAACATTTGTATATTATTGTCACATGACGTGTGTTAAAAGATTCACTGGACGAATTTTTCAACTGTCTAGGCCTGTATATTAGGTTGTCTAGTAATTTTTCTTGAATCTTATAGAGCAAATAGAGCGAGATTTTTCGACGCGTGTACGAAGCGTTTAAATTACATATTCTCAGAAAAAGTCGCTGAGACTCGGTAGATTTTGCTCTCGCCGTGTGCCCTGGGATTCCCTAAATTATGCATAGAGTAAAGACGTTATGCATTTTTTACGCAATTTAGTTCGATTTTGAGAGTTGAAAAGAAAACACGTTTAGTTGTAGTAAATATTTAAGTTATGACATAAGTAAAATAAAGTTAGTGGTCGCATAGATTTATTAACTCAATAACAGGTAAATTTTAAATACATAATTTTCAAATCTTTGCATTATTAATATGAAAGATATTTTGGTAGCCCTAACACAATATCACATAATTCACCTGCAATGAAAGCCAAGAGCAAGGCAATTAGTTTAGATACAAAAATTAAAATTTTAGACCAACTTAAAACAGGACAAGGTGCAACGGCTGTAGGAAAGCATTTTGGTATTCACGAAGCTACCTTAAGAACTATCAAGAAAAATGCAACTGCGATCAGAAAATCGGTATGTTCGGGAACGAAAATAAGTGCCAAAACATCGTCCTATATAAGAGATGCTGTCATAGAAAAAATGGAAAAAGCTTTGGTAATGTGGATTGAAGATAAATCACAAAAAAGAATACCAGTAGATGGAAGTGCTATCAAGCAAACTGCATTAAGACTCTATAAACGTCTTAAAGAAGTGGAGCCAGGCACATCTCCGTCAAAAAAACCTGAATTTGCTGCAAGTACAGGTTGGATGACAGGTTTTCTTAAACCACATGCTCTACATAATATAAAAATTAAGGGAGAAACTGCGTCTGCAGATGAGTTGGTTGCCAAAGAGTTTCCTGAAAAAATTTTTGAAGATGGAGGATACACCACAGATCAAGTTTGGAATGTAGATAAAAGCGGCCTTTTTGGAAGAAAATGCCGAGCAGAACTTATGTTGCAAAATCGCAAAAAACCGCCGGTGGTTTTAAAGTAGCAAAGGACCGGGTATCATTGTTGTTTTGTTCCAATGCTTCAGGAGAACGTATGTTAAAACCACTGCTAGTAAATCGTGCTTTAAGACCACGCTCGATGAAAGGTGTAGATTTCAATAAATTGCCAATTCACTGGATAGCAAACCTTTTGTTTGTCTGGATGACTAGTGCAATCTTTACAGAATGGTTCCAGAGATACTTTATCCCAGAAGTTAGATGCTACATGAATGCAAAATATCTAGAATTTAAAGTTCTTTTAATACTAGAAAATGCACCTGGCGATTCGGTCTTGAAGCACCCAAATGTGCAACTTTGCTTTCTTTCGCCTAACACTACATCTTTAATACAACCGCTAGGCCAAGGGTCTACTTTTAAAACATACTACATAAAACCTTCATTCCAATACGTGGTAGATAAACAGGCCATAATGAGGATTTAACGGTCATTGATGTGTGGAAATTTTTTTCTATTTTGGACTGCATTAATCAAGTTGGGTTAGCGTTGGTTGACTTAAAGCCATCAACTTTGAACTCATGTTGGAAAAATATTTGGCCAGAATGTGTCAAAAGCAAAGATCCTGATCTGTTATCCATACCAACGCTGTTTTTACTGACAACACATTGCTGGCACATACGATTGGTGGAGATGGATTCGATTATCTATCATTTGCCGATATAGAGGAAATATTAGTTGATAAAAGCTTCAGCGAAAATGAAATTATAGACCTCGCCCTCGATACTCATCATGACGGAGAACATGGCGATAATGGCGAAGAAGATCCTCCCATTTTAAATGCAACTCTAATTAAAGAAGGTCTTGATCTTGCCAGAAAATTAGGTAATCATTTTGAACAACATAATCCTGATGAGGAACGAGCTGCAAAATTTCAACGTGAGCTGAAATCATTAATGGCATCTTACAGGGGTTTAACAGTTTATCACGAAATCAAACACAATCTTTAATGACTGATTTTCTCCTAAAAATTATTGAATTATTAACACAGAAGACTAGAGCTGATAATTTAGAAATAATTTCACGAGATGATGAACAAAATAATTCTGGTGATGGCACTTACGTAAACGTATGCGTTTAATGCCAGAAAATGACAATGCATCAAATTTTTTTATGTCTTATATTATTTTAACTTTTTTATATTAATGAAATTCAGATATTATTTCCTTTTTTCCAAAGTATGATTTATTTTTTATAATACATTTAATGAATTAAAATGCATAAGCACGAAATATATAATAAATAAATTAAGTGAACTCTAACAAGAATTTTTTAATATTGTTTACACCTAATTTTCTTTTTACGCGAATTTTTTGGGAACGTACGAGGGAGCGTCTTTATATTCGCGGAATGAGCGGGTTGTAGAGGGGTGAGTAGGCGCATTGGGGGCGTGGCCTGTGCAGCGACTCATGATTAGTATAAATACGAAGTTTCATTGTTATTAGACAGTTAGTCTTTGAGCTATCGTCAACCAAGTAACATAATCAGGAGTGAAAAGTGAAATATGGAAAAAATCGAATATCGTGCCGTTATAAAGTTCCTTACCAGGCAAGAAAAATCAGTCGCGACCATAATGAATGAGATGTCATTGGTTTACGGCGACTCTTGTCCAGGAAAAACCATGGTGTACAAGTGGCATAGTTTATTTAAACAAGGAAGGGAATCCCTTGAAGACGACCCGAGGCCGGGCAGGAGCATTGAGGTGACCACGCCAGCACTTATCCAAAAAGTTGAACAAATTGTACTCGAAGATGCTCGACTAAAGAAGAAACAACTCGCAGAAATGGTTGGAATATCCGATACAACAATTTTTAAAATCCTACACGATCATCTCGGCATGTCTAAGGTCAGCGCAAGATGGGTGCCGAGAATGCTCACGCCGCCGCAAAAACAACAGCGCGTAGAGTGTTCGCGTGCATTTTTGGACCTCTGTAATGAAGACAAGGATGGTGTATTGAGTGGAATTGTTACTGAAGACGAAACTTGGGTTCATCATTATGAACCTGAGTCCAAACAAGACTCCATGCAGTGGCATAAAAAGGGCACAGCACCTCCCAAGAAATTTAAAGTGTCACAATCAGCTGGGAAACTCATGGCAACGGTATTTTGGGACTCGGAAGGAATATTGTTGATTGATTATAAAGATAAAGGTGTTTTTATAACCGGAGAATATTACGCTTCAATATTAGAGCGACTAAAAGAAGCCATTAAAGAGAAAAGACGGGGAAAATTGACAAAAGGTGTTCTGCTTTTGCACGACAACGCGCCCGTCCACAAGAGCCGCGTTGCGTTAACTGCCCTGCATAAGGTGGGCTTCGAAATTGTGAATCACCCACCCTACAGCCCAGACCTGGCCTCGAGTGATTATTACCTGTTTCCGAAAATGAAAAAAGAGCTGCGGGGTAAAAAATTTACTGCCGATGATGAAGTCAAGGAGGCAGTTTCGGCGTATTTTGCAGATAAAGAGAAATCTTTTTTTATGAGGATATAAATAAATTAATTGAAAGATGTGAAAAATGTATCCGTCTTGCAGGTGAATATATTGAAAAAGAAAAATAATTTGGTTTTTTTATTTCCACCCCTTGTCCCCCATTCCGCGAATATAAAAACGCTCCCTCGTATTTATCGTGAAAAAGGAGAATTAGGTGTGTGTGTGGGTGTTTTATATATATATATATATATATATATATATATATATTAGG